>JARGCV010000006.1:19440000-19470000 GCA_034064705.1 Bothrops alternatus
TTGGAACTCTAAAAGAATATATACATTTGAACTAGACTGCGATGTTTTTTGTGTCACATGTATGTTTATACATGGGTATATGCATACTGGTATTTTTTTTTGAGAGAGAGAGAGAGCTGAATGGAACGAAATTTCATTTTAATGTATGCTGTTTAGTGTACATTTAAAGTGACAGTAAATTTTTATTCTATTCTGTTCTGTTCTGTTCTGTTCTGTTCTGTTCTGTTCTATTCAATGACTCGAGTTATTTATCCCATGATCGATGCTGAAAATCTTCCCCCAGTCAAATGTAGTTCTAAGACAGGATAGATTGATTTATACAATAAAGTCATAGTGACAAATTTGTGTAGTTTATTTTATTGCAATGCCAATTGGGAGTAGGATAAATAAACATTAATCAAAAGTTAATGATAAAGGTCTTTCATTTCATATGACTGCCAATGCTGAATAGCAATTGAAAGTAATGGATCTTTTTGGAATACGGAATAATGTATTTTGATGGGAAGTTCTCTTCTGAAGTACAATAAAAATCAATATATAGATTTCCTGTTTAATTTCTCTATTTGCTCTTTGTAATTTTACTCCTGAGGCTCATATCAACATGTCTACACAGTTTTATTCTGAATGTCTTATAAGCTAATTATGCTGCCTTCATAATCTGTTGTTCAATGCAATATTATCTTTAAAGTGATCTAATTCAAATGCATTAGCTCATTCTGAGCTTATCCAGATTTCTTTTTTAAACTACCTTACAATTAAAACAAATAATAGATGATTGTATTCATAATGACTTTCAAAATGGCACATTCATTTAATGGAAAATGTAAGCTTCCTGAAATGTACCATCTCCAACTATAAACAGCCAAAGCTCTTTGCTTAGCTGGTTTTAACAAAAAAAGAATCTAATGGAAGGGAAAGCAATGAATATGGGTAGCATGAGAAGTGATATATATCAAGGTTTTATTTGGGGCTTTTTTTTGCGCTGCTCAATCTCTCTGCCTTTTAATGTGCCACTTATTTCACATTTAATAAATGTTATACTGAAGAGCTGTTTGTTTTTCCCCTGTTAGAATTACATATACAGGAAGATGATATTGTCCATCACAACACTGCTAAATTCTCCCCCTCCTTCTCTTTATCCCTTCCACCCAAACAGATTGAGACATACACCTGCATACACACATCATACAGAATAAAATAGTGTCATCCAAATCAGGCTTGAACTATTTACATTTTTCATTGAGTCCAAAACTTGAATAAGCATCAGTTTTCCAAACGTGTTTAGTGCGCAAGGTAAAATGTTCAATTAATATCCTTGAATATGTTCTGCAAAGAGAAAACAATTATGAAGTATCTTGCCACACTAATCATCTGGCAAAGTGGTGTGTTTTTGATGAAACACCTTCAGATGAAAAGTGTTTTTGTATTACATTTGGGAATATCACAAATTGCTTTTATGTTTGGACTAGACACACCGAAGCACCCACAGACATGTGTGGGTGGGTACCTATACAGACACACAGCTGTGCAAAATGTTGGAAAAATTTATTTTGAGGCAATTTGATTGAATCTCTAAATCAAATTGAAAAGTCAAATCAGATCAGCAAATTGAATCTGATGTCTTCCAATCCATTTAGGCACCTCTGCATGTCTATATTTTTCTGATCTGAAAAATATAGATTTGACTATTAGATTTGATTCAAAAATGACCAGGCATCAATTTCAAGTTACTACCTTTAGGTCCAAACTAGATATTACATTAAATGTTCAGCTCTCATTAAGTGTTAAAAACATATTTCTAGTTCTCTTGCTATCTTCTTTGTAAAAAAATAAAAATAAAAATGTCATGTCTTTGTAATCTGGTAGCCAATATTCCTCTCCTGTAAACTACTTTCTAACAATAAGAGGTATAGGAAATATGACATCGATAAATTAATTAATTTCTAAGAGGATCTTGTAAAATCACTCTATTTGCAAAGGCCACTGTTTGCTATGCTTGTTATTCGTTGTTTAAAAATTACATAATTGACTTAACTGACATGTCTATTATGGACAGAGGAAACCATAATTTTATTTCAGGGTTTAAAAAAAGAATATTGTAGAAACCTTGAAATATTAGAGTAAAGTGAAATCCTTCATACAGCACATGAAATCTGCTAGAAAGCTGCACAGATGCATTAGACAAGACTATAAATGCTAGTTTTATCAACAATTTTTTGTTTGGATGGTATACAGAGATCTGCATTTTATGTCTAATCACTGCAGAATTCCACATCAAATGAGAAGGCCAGCACCTTCAGGCATCCCTATGGATTATTCAACATAGAGGAACTACTAATCCAATTCATCATCATTATATAAATGCTTAAATAGTAGAGACAGCAAATACTGAGGACCAAAAAGACATGATAATATAAAAATTCTGAACCACTGCCAGCTTTTCCTAGTCTACTGTTAATGAAATAAGTTATTTTCAAATCTATATTTTGACAATGAATTTGTCAATGAATTCAAATCCACATTTTGACAATGGCAATGAATTTCTACATCAGTTTTGTCAGGCCTACTTGTAGAAACTAAGATTTTCCATCTCTAAACTCAGAGTCATGGGCTTCTATTCCACAAAGCAATATGGAACAAAATAAAGATTAAAAAGAAAAAGAGTAGAGGCTGGCCCAACAACCAGACACAAAGATAAATAGAAAAGAATGGGACAGTGTAGGCTTTTACCTACAAACATATTTTGCATTGGATAGTGAGGATAAGTGATAGGAATTCAGTTTAGATTAAACTGATTCATTATACTAGGGAATTGAATGTTGCTAGGGTTATGAAGCTTTTCAGATTAAACCTCAGAAAGTGGCACTCTTCAGTGTGTATGGGACCACCTGTCTACAACACCTTAAGCAACTGCATTCTTTCCAGATACAAGTCGCAACTGTTTCTACCAGACTTTGATAGCTGCTACCTGAATCCAAAACTTTGCATAGCCAGATTAAGACACACACACACACACATATAAATATTCTCAAAGATATATTCATTATATTCAATGAAATTCATATGCATTATTTATGCAAATGTGTTGGCCTTATTGAAAATAGTAATAGTAAGATGTTTAGTCTATTTAAAAGTGAGTAAAATCTATGAAGAAATTCTACATAAGGTTGATGTGATACAAATGATCTGAGTGGAAGACATAGTAATTCCACCCAATTGGATAGTCAAAAGGCTTAAAAGGTTTGCCAATATGTAGAGAATGACAGCTTAGTCAACAGTTGGTTTATGTCACTTTTGCATGAATTTGACTTCCACAATAATCTCTTCTTTACAAACCTGGGAAAATCATATATGTTCTATTTCAAAAATCTTTCATATTATTATATATTATTATTATTATGGTTAGTCACATAGGTAACCAGATGTTTAGACTGGGTTTGGCATTTTTATATACCTATTAAGTCCTTCCCAACAATCTGGAATAGGCAGATGTTGTTTGAAGTATTATCATAGATATAAGCTGTTCCAAGTAGAGCTGCAATTGATCAATGGTGATTTTAGCTCAGTGTTCAAAAAGTGCTTCAGATTTTTGGGATTGTACCTAAAGTGCCTATTGCTATTATTATTATTTCCTTTGCCACAATCATTCTACTTCTATCTGCAAAAGTATAATTCTGTTCTATTTCTATTTTGTGATTTTTTTCCCCCAGTTCTTTCTTTTCGGTTGTCTCCAGATACTTCCACATCTACTATCCAAACTTTTCTATTTTTCTTAAATTAACTTTTGGGTGTTTTTAGCAGTTATTAATTCTGGAGAATTATATGGCAGGTGCTAGTATCAGCTCTAAAATTTCTATTATTTCATCTACTTTTGCTCCTACCAGTTCTTGCTTGCAGACAAATGTACTTATTGTAGATATTTCAATGTACCATTGTTCTTTGTTATGCTGTCAACTGTAGCCAATCAACCCTCTTGCAACAGCTAACAAGGTAGTTTACTGCTTCTTCATCTTCTTTGCAGAGGCGGCATTTGCTGTCTGTTGCTGTCTTTTCAATTCTGGCTTTGTATGAATTTGATCTTAAAGCTTGACTGTGTGCAGCCAGAATTAGTCACTCTGTCTCAATTTTCCTGAACTTAGGCATTGCCACGTTTTGTCATCTGCTTTGCATGCTAATTTTTTTGTATAGTGGCTATTTAAAACTTTGCCATGCCATGTTTCTTTTCTATTCTTCATCTGGTCTTTCTTGTAGTCCAGTTTAGTCCTTCTGATATTTAGTAAGTCTTCATGGTGTACCGGTAGTAGCTCCAGTACTTCTTCTTCACTGCCTTCAGATACTTTTCCAATGTCTTTTTTTCCTTGTTGAACTGACTAATGTACTTGCAACATTCCATGCCCATCTATGCTCCTTGGTAATTTATTATCATTATCTTTCTGGTCTTACTATCCTATTTTGGTTCTGCTTGAGCCCAGTCCAGTATTCCAGCTATATATCTAATAACTGGAATTATCCAGTTGTAAATCACCTTGATACTATTTCCTCTACTGAGTTTGGACATTAGATATTCTTTATTGCTATTATGTATTCACTTTTAACCTTTTTCTTAACTTTAATGTGCTTGATGTTGTCAGCTTGAAGGATGCCCAGATATTTATAGTGATCATCTTCATCCAGACTCCTGATGTTATTTCTATAAAGCATCTTGATTCCTTCAGTTTTCACTATTTTCCCCTGTTGGTCGTAAAGGTGGCACATTTGCACAATCTGAACTCCATTTCAATGCATTGCCTGTTATTATTTAATGGTGAACTCTTCTGGAACTTTCAGAATTTGTAATTCTGAAAGTTCTAGAAGAGTTCACCATTAAATAATACTAGGCAATGCATTGCTCCAGGCCAGGGGTTTCAAACCAGGGGTGCTCACACACCCTGGGGATGCGAGACAATATTCCAGAGGGTGCGAAAACTTGGGTTTTCAAAATTATAATGTATATGCATAATTTGTTGCTGTTATTTTGAACTTTTGTAAGGGGTGAGAGAATATATCAGAAGCGTTCTAGGGATGTGGGATATGGAAAAGGTTGGGAGCCACTGCTCTAGGCAATAGAGATGTAGGTTAATCATATCATAATTTGTAAATATCAGTATTGATAAGGATTTCTAAGCATTTATTGTCACTTTAAATTATGTTCAGTAGAAGTAAAAAAACAATTTTCTAGAAAGGTGGATATATTAATCTGTGCCAATAAAAACACTAAAGATCTTATGGTACTTTCAAGGCACAGACATTGATACTGGCAATAGTTTTTGTGAACTAGCTTAATCATTTGGCAGGTTTTTTTCCACATGGATAAAGTGGAAATAGTAGAAGCTGGAGAAAACAGCAGTGAAATAGATCCCAAATAGCCCATGACAATTCAATTGCAACTTAAAATGTATGAAATATAAGCCAAAATGAACCACACTAATTGGTTAGTTACATGACTCTCTTAGTGCTTCTAAGTAAATTAATACCTGTACAGAGACAGAAACCCATTTTCTGTATTTGGACATGGTTATGTGTTCTCATTTTGAAAAGATTTTAAGCTGCAGTTGAATTGTGTTAATTGATTTGCGTCAGGTTGGATTGGGCTACATTTATACATAGTACAGATTAACTATACTGTATATAATTAATATATAGTTTGAATTCCATTGCTTTTTGTGAGTCCATTGTGGCAGTTTGGGCAGCTGAGGCCAAATGATGAAAGCAGCATCAGACCTATCTAGCATAGGCACTGCCCTTTTGCACATGTCATGACATCACACAGATGTACAAAGGGGGCCAAGCTTGTATTACAGTGATAACATGATGAAAATTTTGCAGATGTTCCTGATCTATTCTAAATATAATTTAGTTTGGGATCTCGTTTACTGGATCTATATTCTTCGTGTATATTGTCCTCTTAGCAATCAAAATCAATAATAGTTCTGCTCAAGCAGAATGATATGGGTTTGGCTAACGGTGAATTTAAAGACAAGTCTCCTTGGTTATAATATAGTTTTCTATGGAAACACATTGATCTTCTAACTTGCAACATACATCTAATCTTTTAACTAGCAAATTTGTTTTACTGATTCGCCTGGTTGGCATATGTTTGTCTGAATTTAATGCAGTATTAATTCACAGTTTTACTAATTCAATATTTTGTTTCACTAGCTGGCTGAGAAATTCTGACTTCTACCCATCTAAAACTTACTAAGGTTGAGAAACACCACACTAGTCCATATGCATTTAAAGATTACATAGAAGTGGTATGATTTGGGGTGGTTCTTACTTCAGTCAGTAGTAATAGAAAGCCACTGTCTTCAAGACACAGATGTGAGGTCATAATCTGTGCAAAGGGCCACATCTGGGCTGAAAAAAATCTGGATGGCCACAAGGTAGCACCTACCAAACAGTTGTCTGAATTGCTGCAGCCTAGATATAGCAATCTTAAATCCAACACTTTTGGGGAATCACAAGTAAAAATGGGATCCATTGAGGAAACCTTCTATATTTGTTTCTTTGCTAATAGCTCTCCCCCCAGTTAAGAAATGAGTCTGGGTGGCATATATTTAAAAGACCACATCAATTCAGTTCCTTTATATTTAGTGTCTCTTAGTCAGTTTTTGAATCATGGAGACCGCCTGGATAGGTCTCTGCAATTTTCTTGGCAACACATTGAGAAGCAATTTGCCATTGTCTCCTTTCTAAGACTGGGTAAAGGACTCCTTCTCAGTCACCCAGCTAGCTTTGGGTCTTAGGCAGGCCCAGCATTCCCTGTCTTCTGACTGCCTTCAGACACTTACAAAATCCGAGTCTCTAATTATTCCACTAGGAAGCATAAACTCTAGCTGGAAAAGTCAGAGGTAGCAAAAGCAGCACAAGTCTACTTTTTGAAAGTGATCTTTTGTTCAATTTTATCATAACACATTCTTTAAAAATGTTTAGCTCATGGAGAAAAGGGCACAATATTAAGTTAGCATCATGTATACACTCTTCCTGCCAAGGCAACATCTGCCAGAATATATAATAAATGTATCTTTCCAGAGGACATATGCTATGTACATATGGGCGGCAGTAATCTGTAAGATTCCATTACAGAGTACATTTTTTTGTTGGTATATTTTTCAGAGATGAATTACTCCAGGTAGATTTTTAATCTTGAAATTATAAGCAAAGTTAACAACCTTACTTTACAATGTCAACCTTCCTAAGCAAAATACTTTTTAAGAATACTTCTCTCCCCATTTACATCTCAACTCTTGAACATTGCCATTTCCAACTCTTTGCTTAATATACTTGTCTTAATTGCACATGGCATTAAAAAAATCACACTTTCCCCATTCTGTTTACACCTGCCAACCCTAATACATTACCATGTGTGAGATTTACAAGAGAAGCACATGAGGCCTGTCACAGTTAATCATATTTGTAACCTTTCAGTTGTGTGACAGCACAGCTCCAGCTGGAAAACATGTTCCTTTTATTTTGTACATTTTGGGTGAGGTGGTTGTATTGCTGAGCATATTTGTAAAACAATACTCTAATTTACAAACAGTTTTCAGGTGACAAGTAGGAAATGCAATGATAATTAGATCTTCATTGTGTAACAAAGATCTATTTGTGTTTCAGGATAATAATATCCTGATAGTTGGAAAGACCAGATAAGCAAGTAAGGTTTATTTTTCCAGAGGGCCTGGAGAATGGAAAACTGTAATATAAAGTGCTGCATTTAGATTAGCTATTTATTTCCAATTTTATCACACTGAGGGCAAACATAATAAATTGTGATTTTAGACAAGACAGAATTCTTTCAGAAGTTCAAACAAGAGTTAATGTTTTGGGTGCTAGATAGAAAATGAGAGGACAAATTAATCTTCTAATTCAGTAAAGCCAGAGAAATAGACATGTAGAATTTTAGTATTTCATTGGTATACCACAGATTAAAAATAATGAGATATTTAAGAAGAGATTTGCAGTAAAAGATTCAAAGTTATTTAACGTGCTTGGAAACATATTAAAGAATATGGTACATCTAATTTATATATCCAATCCATTTAACTACATTGTAGAATGGGAGCCTAATGATTTAATCTGCCAATTTGAAATTAATTCCAAATTTGAATTAGACAAAGAATAGAATTTGATGACTGTAAAATGTCTAATTTCATGAAGCTTCTAAAAGGGATAAGTTCAAAAAATGGACATTTTTTGGGGGGGGGGTTTATCTTTCCGAGCTAAATTTCAGTCAGAGTTCTTTTAACCAATTTTGAATCCATCCCCCAACTCCACCCCAAGCATTACAAATAACCAATTGGGCCACTTCATCATTTTGAATTTATTTATTTATTTTTAATTATTCTTTTGAAAGCATAATAAGTAGAAGTGGATATAATACTTGATGTAGAGACCAACCAATTCCATTTTAAAAATAGAAAAAAATGGAATTATAACTTTCTATGATCTGGAAATTTTGTTTATGCTAAATAGATAAAATATGCAACCAAATAGCACTGCTGGCCCACATTTAGTTTGCAACCTATTACTGTGCCCAGATTTTTTTGGGAAAGGGCCAGATCTAAGAATTATCTTTTTCATGTCTGTACCTCATAGCCTATCATTTTTTCAAATATTTGCAGGAAAGATTATCAAAAGCATTAGGCAGTCCCCACTGTTGTGTCCTGAGCCTGCAAAAGAAGGCTCGGGATGTGGCATTCGTCCCGGGCATTCCAAAAGCTGGCTGGGACCACACAGAGCGGCGACAGCCTTGTGCGCATGCGCAAGGTGTGAAAATGCTCTGTTACTTTGTTTGTCATTGTCCAGGTTTCTGGCCACCTAAAAAGGCCTGCGTGCCTTTGCCTTTTGTTCGGTTGTTGTTAGAAGAAGAATAAAGAGCTGTTTAATATCGCCATGTGTTTTCATTTGCACGCGAACGAAGTAGTTAACACTGGCGATGAAGGTGGGATCCTTTGCAAGCTGAAGAGAAAGTTTTAAGGACTTACCCAGGAAGTCCTGAAGAGGGGAAGACGGCGTCCCAGCCTGCCAGTATAGCATCGCTGGAGGGTGAGCTCAGCTAAAGTACCCTTTCCCCAAACATAAGTTTGCAGAGGAGCGAGTGGTGAAGGTCGTAACAGTATGATGGCGAACATTGGCCGTTTGTCTGATTTTGATGTCTCACACCCAGAGAGATGGAATTCCTACGTTGCAATGGTGGAGAATTACTTTAGAGTAAATCAAATTAGAGAAGACAGCTTGAAGGCTGCAGCTCTTTTGTGTGTCTGTGGACAGGAAGCTTTTGAAATCACAGAGAATCTGGTGGCCCCTGCACCTCTGGAGTCAGTAACATATACTGACTTGAAGAAAATGTTAAAGGAACACTTCCAGCCAAAGTTATTTGTTATTGCACGCATTCGAGCAGAGAGATCAGAGGCCGGGTGAATCTGCTGCAGATTTTATTGCAGCCTTAAGGAAAGCAGCCAGACCTTGTGAGTTCAAGGATCTGGAAGAGAGGCTGCAAGATCGCTTCATATGCGGTTTAAGGAACAGAGACTTACAACAGAAGATTTTTGCAAAACAAGATGTCTCTTTCCAAGATGCGCTACGAGAGGTGACAGCTGAGGAAGCAGCCGGTGGGGCTTTGAAGGCCTCATGGCTCACCAAGAACCCTCCAGACACAGCCACCATCCATCAAGAGGACGCTCGAGAAGGATAGGAAGCGGATCCTGAAGAAGAGGTGGATAGGCTTCACCAGACAGTTGAAAGGAAGCAGAAGGAACATTAGGACACGGCCCCAGCATCTCTTCAATACTTTGGGTGCAGAGGACCACACAAGTGAGCTGATTGCAGGTTCCGCTCCACTATTTGCAGAGCGTGTGGCAGGCAAGGCCACATCGCATCCATCTGTTTGGGTTGCCAGAAGGTCCAACCTCGTGAAGGATTGCATCTGAAAGGTACCAGGGTCCTCAGCCAACATAGGGTGGGTTTCTGCGCATCGCGCAGAAGTATTTTGAGGACAGGAACATATAAGCCCCTTAAGAAGAAACTGTCCATTAACGTAAGGTTGCAAGGGGTTCCCTTATCAATGGAGTTGGAAACTGGGTCCGCTCTCTTCATTATTTCTATTAACACATTCAAAAGGATATGCAGCAGTAGTGGCCTTCGAGTTAAACTCAGGCCATCCAATCTAATACTTACAGATTTTCAGAATTCTATGGTGTGTGTTAAGGGGGAGGCCACCCTTAGAGTACAGCATAAGGATTTTGAAGGTCCCCTACATGTGGTGGTTGTTGGGGGTGAACATACGAATCTTATTGGACTCGATTGGTTCGAGGCTCTGGGAATCCAGGTAACTGGGCTCACCATTTGCAAACGTTGAGCCTTGCAGAAGTCTTCAAAGAGTTTACAGATGTGTTTAGTTCAGGGGCCTCCAATTTCGCTACAGTTAGACCCAACCATCACACCCATCAGGGTTAAGCCTAGGAGGGTACCTTTTGCCTTCAAAGGCAAGATTGATGCTGAGCTGGACAAATTGCTCCAGCATGGCATTCTAGAACCTGTGGATTCAAGTCCATGGGAAACCCCCATAGTAATGCCTCTAAATGCTAATGGGGACATACGTATATGTGCAGACTACAAGTGCACACTGAATAAGGCGCTGCAACAGCACGCTTATCCAGTGCCTGTGGTAAGTCACATTCTGGCCTCCCTCAAGGGGGGGCGCATTTTCGCGAAGCTTGAACAGGCACAGGCCTATCAACAGCTACCTGTTGATGAGGCAGCTGCAGAGGCCCAGACTATTGTAACTCACAAGGGGGCCTTTAAGGTCAAAAGACTGGAATTTGGGGTAAATGTAGCCCCTGGCATATTCCAAAGTGTCATGGAGAGCACACTTATGCTGGGGAGTCATCTCAAAATTTAGCAGAAAGATTAAGGGCTGTCTTGCTTCGTTTTCGAAAAGCAGGCCTTAAACTAAAGAAGGATAAATGTAAGATAGGAGTCACTCCTATTGACTTCTTAGGATTCAGGATAGATGCCGAAGGCATTCACCCTGCTGAAACTAAATTGCAAGCTATCCAGCAGGCCCCAAGCCCTAGGTCTAAAAGTGAGCTGCAAGCTTTCTTGGGGCTATTAAATTTTTACCATGCATTTCTCCCACAAAAAGCTGCAGTGGCAGAGCCATTACACAGGCTCTTAGACAAGCAGGGTCCTTGGCAGTGGACTAAAGTCCATGACAAGAGCTTCAATGAGGTTAAGGCCTTGCTCACTTCTAATGCTGTTTTAGCGCATTTCAATGAGCAACTGCCTGTTTGCATCATATGCGATGCATCTCCTTATGGGGTGGGAGCTGTACTTTGCCATCTGAAGGCTGATGGGACCCAGGTCCCTGTGGCCTATTATTCAAGGACTCTGTCTTCTGCTGAGCGGAATTATGCTCAAATTGACAGAGAAGCCTTGGCCATAGTGGTTGGCATTAAGAAATTTCATGATTTCTTATACGGCCGCCATTTCACAGTCTATACTGACCATAAGCCTCTGCTGGGTTTGTTTACCACTAACAAACAGACCCCACATATCATTTCTCCTCATATGTTGAGATGGTCTATTTTCCTGTCAGCATATAACTATACATTAGTTTACAAACCAGGAAAAGAAATGGGCCATGCAGATGGCCTGAGCAGATTACCCCTGAACCAAGTAGAGACAGATCCTGCTCCAGCCATTAATATTCTGTCCATTCAGGAGTTGCCTGAGTCTCCCCTCAATGCTAGGGATATGGCTGCAGAAACTGCCACTGATCACACGCTTACACGCCTGCTGACATGGGTGTTGTCAGGATGGCCTGACAAGTGCCCAGATACAGAGTTCCAAAGCTTCTGGCACAAGAAGCATGAGTTTTCCACTTTCAAGGGTTGTCTGTTATGGGATAGCAGGGTAGTGATTCCAGCCTCATTCAGGTCAAGAATCTTGATCTCTCTGCATGAGGGATATCCTGGTATAGTTAGGATGAAAGCGCTTTTGCGCAGCCATCTTTGGTGGCCTGGACTTGATAAAGTCATCAAGGCCCAGGTGCACAGGTGCCAAGTGTGCCAACAGTCTCGGCCTGAAATGCCTCAAGCATTTCAGTGGGAGGAAACTCAAACCCCATGGTCTAGGGTGCATATAGATTACGCTGGGCCCTTTCAGGGGCAATTCTTCCTGGTCGTTGTTGATAGCCATTCCAAGTGGCTAGACGTTGTTCCTGTTCCCTCAACTACTACTGCCAGGACCATTCAGGTGTTGAGAGGAATTTTTGCATCACACGGTCTTCCAGACGTTCTGGTTTCGGATAATGGCCCTCAATTTACCTCTTCTGAGTTCCAGGATTTCTTCAGGCCAACCTGATCTGCCATGCAACTTCGGCTCCCTTCCATCCATCCTCCAACGGAATGGCAGAGAGGATGGTGCGAACTACGAAAGATACCCTCAAGAAACTGACTTATGGTAACTGGCATCACAGGTTAGCAGATTTCCTTCTTGCACACCACACCACACCATGCACAGCCACAGGGAAAAGCCCTGCTGAACTCCGCTGGGATCACTGCCTCATCACTAAACTGGACAGGTTGCACCCTGACCGGGTGGCTTCATAGATGTCTCAACCATGGGCACCTAGGAGACTCCAGGTGGGCGATCCAGTTTGGGCAAGAAACTATGGGCCTGGTCATCTCTGGGTCACAGCTGTGGTCTGCAAGGTATCTGGGCCATTGTCATACGAAGTTGTCTTGGGAGCGGGCCGCGTTCTTTGCAGGCACATAGACCTGCTCCTGCTCCATAGACCTCTCACCCTTCTGCTCCTGGCTCTACTCTGGGGGGGAGGAGGACCATAAGATGCATTCTGGGTCACAGTTTCCCAGGCCTAACAGGCCATCACTAGCTGCTACTGAGGCTATTTGGAACTCATCCCAAGGTTCCGCAAGTGCTCCTAACAGGAATTCACTGGATAGGGGCTCATCCCACACATCCATAATCACTCCAGACAGAGAGTCACACCGGGGGTATCCACAGTATTCATATATGTCAGATAGTGCTCCAGACAGGGAGACTGACCAGGGGTATCCACACAACTCACAAGCAGCAAGAGAAAAAGAATTCCATCAGGAGCGCTTGCCAAATTCTGCGATTGCTCCCAAAAGGAGGTCACCAGAAAAGAGGGTTGCCTTGGGCATGTGCTTGGGGGCCACAGAGTACTGGAGCACTTCTGCTACCCAGTCCTCTCCATCTGCTGGACTTGGGCTTGAGGGACAGTGTTCCCAAGAGGGGTCCATTGTGGACTCGAGGAATTCCACCCCTCCATGGTATGCTGGCTTGGATTTAGAGGGTCCAGCCAGCCAGCAGCAAGGCAGGTCAACCAGGTATTTGGGGCAGCAAAGTCCTAGCCTGCCTAGCCTGGTAGGCGAGCAGGTGGGCCAGGCAATCTCTCCGGGCCTTAGAAGGTCGCAGTGGGCCAAGTGCCCACCCAAACATCTGAGACACTTTGTGAAATTGTTGTCAAATCATGGGGGTTCTGTTCATGAGGCCCCTGAATAACGGGGGTAATTCGTGGTAGATTATTTTGTATTATTTTTTTATTTCGGATACATTTATTGTATTAATAAAGATTGAAGAAGGTTTTGCCTGAGGGCAGACTCGAGTATTCCACACTCCTTGCATTTGATTAATGAAACTGTATGACATTCTTCCCAATGTATGACGTACATGTGTGTGTGCAAATATGTTCCATCTAGGGGGGAGAGGCATTGTGTCCTCAGCCTGAGCCTGAGCCGAATGCAGGTTCGGGACGTTGCATTGGTCTCGGGCATTCCAAAAGCTGCCCGGGACCAGACAGAGCGGCGCCAGCCTTGTGCGCATGTGCAAGGCACGAAAATGCTCTGTTACTTTGTTTGTCATTGTCTGGGTGTCTGGCCACATAAAAAGGCCTTTGTGCCTTTGCCTTTTGTTCAGTTGTTAGAAGAAGAATAAAGAGCTGTTTAACATCGCCATGTGTTTTCATTTGCACACAAACAAAGTACTTAACACCCACAATTACAATATTATACATCCAGGGCTTTTTTTCCTCATAGAACGCCCAGAACGGAGTTCCACCACCTTTTTTGGATGGAACCTTGCAGAGTAGGCAAGGCAGGTTGTATGACATGTGTGAGTTCCGGCACCTTTTTTTTTTCTAGAAAAAAAGCACTGCATACATCTAACAGGTATCATTCAGAACATAGACTATTTCTTGTCCTGCCCTCAGGTGCTTTGGAGAATAGGTCAACTCCTCTTCTCTGACAGCCCCTCAAGTACTGGAAGATAGCTATCATGTTACTTTGACTAGCCATATCTTGTTTCCTGAACCATTCATTGTATGATTTAGCCTCCAGAACCTTATTATCTTTGTTGTTTCTCTTTAGACCAGTGTTTCTCAACCTTGACATTTTAAGGCATGTGGACTTCAACTCCCAGAATTCCACAGCCAGCAATGCTGGCTGTGGAATTTTGGGAGTTGAAGTCCACATGCCTTAAAATTTTCAAGGTTGAGAAACATTGCTCTAGACTCTTTCTAGGGTCTCAGCATCTTTTTTGTTTGTGTAATTTAATTAATAATGTAATTAATAAAAGGTAATGTAATTATAAAATATAATGCAAGAAATGTCTATTTATCCCTTATAAATTTGACAGAACACCCTTATGAGTTAAATATCTTTGTTAATATCAAAACTATCCTTCAGGATCATACCAAGTATTTTATGGTAGTAGACTATATTCAGATCCAATTCCAGGCTAATTTTGTTAATTTGTCCACTAATACTATTTTAGATTGGTCAGTGTTTTTCAAACTCAGCAACTTTAAGATATGTGGATTTCAACTTCCAAAATTCCGCAGAGAGATGAACACTGATTTAGTTAAAATTTTTAAATATGTCTTCATGAAAGTTCAGAAGCATAACGTTCAGCATGAACTGTTACAAGTTTTGGCTGTTTAGGATTGCTTTCTTTTTCTACCAATTTTTATTCAGTTGATGAAAAACAATTTTTCTTGAAAAATGCATTTCCAGGAAGTAAACTCAGTTGACATTCTATAGGCAGAATGTAGTACTTTTCCATTTAATGAATTATGAGATATATCGTAGTATCTTATCTTGTGCAATCATATTTTCAGTTGTCTACACACATACCATCTCTACTTGTTATGCTTCCAAAGGCCCAGAAAAGTTAATGGGAACTTCTTCCTCTTCCAAACATCACAAAAGGATTCCAACAATAAGGGGTTTCAATGTTAAGTATAAGTGTAAGCTGAAGTGTGAGACTTCAGAAAGACGGAAAGATGTGTTATGGGACCCTTGGTGTTCTCTGAACTTGGTTGTTTTCTTGCAGATATTTCATTACCAAACTAGGTAAAATCATCAGTGCTAGAAGGGTGTAGGGTTTCTCTCTTCTTATATATAGGATGTGTTATATAAAACAGCAGTACTAACATTCATTTCTATCTCCAGCACAATAGTAAAATCCATTAAAATGGCGCCTTTATAATAAGAAAAATGAAAATCTTTTTCACGAGGGTAGAAAACAGGATACGCTAGATTGGACTGATGTGACATTTATTTTATTTGCATCCTTCTTTGTTCAAGTATACAACAAGGAGTTAAAGTCTTGGATTAAGAGAAGTTCAGTCCACTTTCAACAATAGAATTTTACTTGCTTATGTTGGGCTTAATTATCATTTCTCATTCCAATTTATATACAGAATCTGTTCTGGAGAAGAATAAAAAGTTGCATACCACATCTTTAAGCTACTGCAGAACAACAACTTCAACAGCTTATTGGAAAAGAAAATTTTATTCCTGACAAAATTGTTAATTTTATGAGCCAGTGGTTCTGGATGCCAAGCAAATCAGAGTTCATAGTTTCCATGGTGAAGCACCAAAACTCTTGCATCATTCCAGAAAGGAGAAATTACTTGAAGCCTCAATTTCATCATAATATTCCTAAACATGAAAAGAGGAAAAGTATAGCATCTTTCGCATTTTCTGTCTATTGGATGGCTAAAAGCAAACTAACAGCAGGTCTTATATATTTTTTGACCTAACATATTGAGGCAGGTTACAGCTGTTATGACAGTCAACTCAGTTCTTATTATTATAAAGCGGGTTGGTCTATTCATTTACAGTGACTGTCTCATTAGGAATTGATCTGGCATTTAATAACAATGCCAGCTGATGGACCAATAAGCTTACAACCATTTGTTTGGGGATTGGACTGGTAAAAGAAAGAGATTTAATATCTAATCACTCTTCTACATCACTCATATATCGACATAGTTGCAATTGTCTGTTAACACTGGTGTAAACTCCTTGTTATGAATATCACACATGTTTTTGGAAAGAACACTGTGGAGAAAATTTAAAACATTGTAAGAAAGTTAGAATAAGAATTCAGTAACAGGTTCATATTAGCTAATGAAACACACTATCATACATTGATGTTTTATTTGAGCAGGGGGCTGGACTAGAAGACCTCCAAGGTCTTGATCGAAGTGTATAAAATCATGCATGGGATAGAAAAGGTGGATAGAGAAAAATTCTTTTCTCTATCACACAATACCAGGACAAGGGGGCACTCCCTAAAGCTCATAGCTAAGAAAGTGAGGACAAATAAAGGGAAATATTTCTTCACCCAGAGGGTCGTTGATTTATGGAATTCACTTCCAGAAGGGGTCGTGACAGCTGTCAGCCTTGACAGCTTCAAGGCAGGGCTAGATAGATTCATGGATGCCAAGTCTATCGGTGATTATTAAAACGGATGTCCATGTTCCGCCTCTATGTTGGTTGAGGCAGACAGAATTCCCTTGAGTACCATTTGTTGGGGGTCAAGGGAAAGGGAGGGTTTTCCCTTCTCTTTCTGCTCAAGATCCCCATGTACAATTGGTGGGCCACTGTGTGACACAGAATGCTGGACTCGATGGGCTTTGGCCTGATTCAGCATGGCTCTTCTTATGTTGTTATGTTCTTATGTCTCTTCCGGCTCTATTCTATTCTATTCTATTCTATTCTATTCTATTCTATTCTATTCTATTCTATTCTATTCTATTCTATTCTATTCTATTCTATTCTATTCTATTCTATTCTATTCTATTCTATTCCCGGTTTAATTCAAAAGTGGAAGTGTTGCACCATAGCAAAATAAATCATAACTGGTCAAAACTATCACTAACTTCCATGTGTAACTTGGCTGCATTAACACAATAAATAAAATGGAAGCAGTTAGCAGGCAACAGATTGCAATACCCTGTTGAATTATTATATAATCTTGTGCTATCTTGTGGAAAAAATTATCTTTCCAGACAATAATAAGTCTAGTGAATTCATCTTCCAAATTTTTAAGACACCATTCTCTTAATACTTTTAGAAATCAAATGAAATACAACACTGCTTTAAATGGCTAATCAGCAGCTCAGTATGTACCCAGATTTGATGATGATGAAATACTAATACATTTAATTGTAAAGATTCTAAAACTGCCTTTAGTATAATTACAAAAAAGTGATTTCGGAACTTTTGTTTTTCAGTTATAATTTAATCTAATTTTACCATATTCGTAATCCAAATCCATCTAAATTATGGTTAATCTTGAAATAATCAACAAGCAACATTTTTAAAGCTAGCTTGGTTTAGAGTTAGACAAGCAAATTGGGTTTAATTTGATATGCAAATGAGGTAATTATGCTAATCTCAAACAGGGGTTCCTGATTTTACTTTAGCAAGTTTTTGGACTGAGCCACTTTATCTTATTCAATAGTTTAAACAAGCCATGGTTTAGTCTATGAGAATGAAAGTAAAGAAAGCAAATTATCAGATCAATCAAGATTGCCTTTTAGTAAGCAATTTCCCCATAGGAAGCATTGTGAGTACATAACATTGTGAGTTAATTTTTTCTACCATGTTCTTCCTTAACAGGTTCTGCAAAATAAATCCTATTCCTTAATAGTTGGAACCTATGAATTGAAATAAAGCATTCCATTAAAACAGCCAGCATGCAATTAAAATGAAATTATCCCATTTTAAACTAAATGACATGCTTTTATCATTATTCTGTTCATCCAGTACTCAGTGGATAAGTGCTACCCATCTTTCTTCTCTCTTTTTTTCCCAGGAAGGAAAAAAAGAATGAAGGCTTTGTTATGAACATGCCAAAGAAAAAGGATCCTATTTTACCCTGAAAGCTACATATTCTTTATCTTACTTTTTTCAAATTTTTGAGTAGCTTCCTTTTAAATTTCTGTAAAAATGATACAACACTGACCTTAAATGTACCCTTCAAAGAGGCTACTTAACTCCACACAAATGCATACACATATATGGGCACATATACATTTCCCATCTTGTTCTAAGGGGTGGAGAAAGTTGATGTTGCTGGTTGCAGGAAAATCCGAACTTTCCACCAAATGTCAGAATAACGTCAGTCCCAAATCATTGCACTGGCTTGATTTTGAAAAACTTGACTGAAATAGGATTCTGAAATGGCTACCAGCTCTTTAGAAACCCCATTTACTGTTACTCCCACCCACATTTACTATCCTGTGACCAACACACAGAACTTCCACAGTCACAGCAGGAAGAAAATCAAGACCATTTATGACAAAAATATCATGCACGTGGGCAAGTCAATCAATTGAACCAATTTAGCATGCCCTGGAGATGTGGTCAGTAACTGCACAACACAATTGAGATAATATACAGTAAATGAATGAACGAACGAATGAATGGATAAATTCTTTATCATGACAAAAAACAAGCCACTTAAAACAGCCTGCAAGCTTCACAATGTCCATCCAATAGAACAATATACGGTAAAATGAAAGTAGCATTCTAATACAGGCTGAAAGGGATGGGTTATCGGTTCTGACCAGGAACCACTTCATCAAAATGAGGTAACCTGGCTGATGTTGTTCTTTTTATTAAAAACTCTACCCAAAAAAAGAGACCACGGGGTATGATCGAAAAACACAGACCTCTAAGAAATTCTAATTTAACCAATGAGCACAGATTGAAGATTGTCTGGAAATTTCCTGGGTCTACTATATTGTTGTTGCAATGAAAAGAAGTAAGAAATAAGTCTGCTAAATACATTAGAAAATGAACACTGGTATGCTTGGGCAATAAGGTATGTAATATTTACTGGAAAAGAAAATGATTCTGAATTTAATATGACCTCCCTTTTTGCACAAAATCCAGTTTCCCCAACAACCATGATCATAATTCCAGATAATGTAAGGCAGTGGTTCTCAACCTTGGGGTCGCAACCCCATTTGGGGTCGCGAGACCATTTCGCGGGGGTTGCCGGGCACCGCCGGCCGCCATTTTGTTTTTTTTATTTTTATTTATTTTTATTTTTTTTAAATTTTTTTAAAAAATTTTTTTTATTTTTTTTATTTTTTGGCGCGCGTGCGCCGCGCACTCAGATCTGCCCGTCGCGCCAAAAAAAAAATTAAAAAAAATTAAAAAAAATTAAAAAAATAAAAATAAAATAAAAACAAAATGGTGGCCCGCGACGGGCGGATGTGCGCATGCATGGCGCGTGCGACGGGCCGATCCGCACATGCGCAGATCCGCCCGTCGCGGCCGCCATTTTGTTTTTTTTATTTATTTATTTTTTAAAATTAAAAAAAACAAAATGGCAGCCCACGACGGGCGGATGCGCGCATGCATGGCGCCATTTTGTTTTTGTTTTTTTTATTTTTTATTTTTTAAAAAAAAATTTAAAATTTTTTTTGCGCACGCGCGCACACGTGCGCGCCCCCGGTTCGGGGTCGCGGCGCGCATGGGCGGGGCAAGTGGGGTCTCAACCTCAGAAAGGTTGAGAACCACTGATGTAAGGGAATGTGCAAATAGGTCTTTGGCACCATTACTAAACTGGACAGCATAGCTATTTTTCCCCCAGCCTTATCTTTATTGAGCAGCTAACCAACTTTCAGGTTACAAAGGGTAGTTAGATGACCAGTGTTAAAATAGTAATGTTGCAGAGTGGGTAGTTTC
Source organism: Bothrops alternatus (assembly GCA_034064705.1). NCBI lineage: Eukaryota > Metazoa > Chordata > Lepidosauria > Squamata > Viperidae > Bothrops > Bothrops alternatus. The sequence goes on from JARGCV010000006.1 coordinate 19,460,076, forward strand.
TTATTGGAGGGAACTCCTGCTACAGCCTCCTTCTAGATCTTTTTTTTTTACTTGTTTGTCTTTGTAGTTGCTTAGCCATCATAGCACTGTCATATCTTTAAGCCATTTTTTAAAATTGAACAGACCGGCAGTAGAATTCCTATTAATACCAGCCTACATTTAAAGAAATGTTCCAGGCAAAGAATTTGAAATGTATGCAGCATGTTAAATATTGCATATCACCATGCTTGCAACACATTCAAATATTGTATAATTATAAGGCAAAAGTGAGAACAGAGATAGTAATATTGGACAATCAATAGCATAGTTATTAATTAACTATTTCTCCTCTCTGTAGTTGTCCAGTATGAAGCTACCTAGGAATCATAATTTATGACAATTCATGATAACTTATCTGGGTTAATAATAATCATTTTTGATAATTTATTATATCTTACTCAGGATAATAATCATAATTTGTTGCAATGTATGATAATTTATGATAATTCATCCGGAGTTTTAATCATAATTTTATATTATTCAGGATAATAATCATAATGTTGTGAATTTTGGCTCTTACCAGAGAATTATACTTTCCTTATCAAAGCTAGGATTATTTTTCCATAAAATAAACAATGGACAATTATTTAAACTGATAACAACATTAAGTATTAAGCTGGAAATGGAAGGGACAGAAAATAGGCCCTTCTTTTTGTTTTTATATGTCTTTTTGTTTTGAATGTCAGTCCTGATGACATTCACAGAGTTTCTCTGCAATCAAAAACACTGAATAAATTCAAGTCAGAGTGGCAGTGTTAGAAGAGTAGGGGGTTTCATCTCAACTTCTTATCCTTTTGAAGGAGCCTAGTAATTCTTCTGGTGATGGACATGGGTAAAATGGAATTTTAACACCAGGAAAAGGAAATAGAAGCAAATAACTCCCATGTCCGATATGAAAATAACATTAAACAGTAAAGATCTTGGTTTATCTGAAAGCATATGTTTTGCCACTGAATTATTTTCTTTCTATCAAGCCTTAAATGGTTCAATTGTGTTACAGAAGCAACTCTTTCTATAACAATTCTTCAAACACTAGATTTCTCTAGTATTAATAGAAATTTCAGAGTGATTGCCAGACAAGACATGTAGGTCAATAAAGGTGAGGGTTTCAACTGCAGATGGGACACTTTGCAAGAATCAAGCTGGAGAAAGTCAAACAGGAGACTTCAAGAAGTGTCCAAAAAGTTATTCAGATTCCATGTCTGTGAACATGCTTCTGAGGGATCAGGCAGGGAGAGTTTTAGCAACACAGAAAGAGACCTAGATTAAGAGTTTATGCAGTCCCAAGCTGAGTGTGGGAGAAAGGGAGAGATTCAGGGTAGACGCAGGTTAGAATCTCTCAAGATATACCTTATAAGTTAAGAAGTCATCTTTAGTTTGGCAAAATTCTGTCCATTGGGATAAATTCTGTCCATTTGTGTAAAAAAAAAAAAGCATTAAACTCAACTGGATTTTACCATGTTGTCTCTTGGCTTAGGCCTGACAGTGTCCTTTGTTATCATTTTCATTCCACAGATTTGTTTTATGGTGTTGCTCTGACCAGATAAAAGTATACAATAAATGAAGTAAAGATGGGTATAGGGAATGCAAGTGGATTTCTCACTATAAAAGAATAGAGGCACATATACCCGACCCACTGGGTATTTTAAAGTAGCTACAACACCAAACAACTCAGATATAATTCAGAAACTGATATGTTTGATGGTGGAACATAGTGTTTTCCATTCTTTCCTTATTTTTCAGTGGCAGCAAGTAATTATGCTGTAGTTGTAAAGAAGCAGCCATTTGAGAGCTACTCAGTCATATGATATGTGAGAAACTATTTTACATTAATATTTCACAACTTCAGCAACTTTAAGATATATAGATATCAAATCCCAGAATTCGCCAATGGCATGCTGACTAGAGGATTCTGGAAGTTGACATCCACACATATTAAAGCCACTGAGGTTGAGAAATACGGCTTTAAATGTAGGAAGAAATTTTGAAATAAATACAGGTCATCTATAGCCTCTTTTCCTTTTAGTCTGTATCCCCCATTTCCCCCCTTTTTCTTTCTCACTTTTTTCTTTTGCATTTTATATTTTTTGAAATTTAATAAAGTTTTATGGGGGAAAAAGTAGAACTCTTAGTACCAATATATTCAATGTGACTTATGTGGAGAGCTTCAACACTGTGCTTTTATAGCAGAGATGTGACAATAACAAGATTAAAATCAATGACTACAACAGCCTCTCTACCTCCCTTTTTCAGGTCCATGCTATTATAGCTCATAAGCTTTAAATTTTAGGGATTATTTCTCCACTTACAGAAAATACAAGTGGTACTTTGAGAAAAACAAGCAAATGGGATCAGTGTGACTTATGCTCATTAACCTGAGGCTTTCCTTCCACACAGCTGTTTCCTAAGCACCAGGGATCTTAGGCAACCACAGCAAAATGCTATGTTAATCTAACATTCAAAAGTGAGCTTCATAAGACATTCAGCTGTTGTGTTCCTTACTAATAATTTTAAGGGGGCTATTTGGCTGGAGTATTTGCAGGATGGGACTTAAATACTCAATTTTACTGTTCTAGGTACATGAAACTTCATCCTCTGAATAAGACAGGTGTCACTGCATTTCTACAAGTTCTGAATAATATGCTGTCAAAAATGCCAGTCACTGGAAGGAACTTTAAGCAATGCATTCCAACTAATGAGAACAACTACAACAATATCAGAAGTGGGTTGAATTTAGAACAGTTTAGTTCTCTGGAATTGAGAAACATGAAAATCCTCTTTGCTCCAGTGATGTAGGTGCAATACAGGTAGTCATCGGCTTACACAGTTTGTTTAGTGACCATTCGAAGTTTCAAAGGCACTGTAAAAAATGACTTATGACTGTTTTTCACATTTACGACCTTTGCTGCATCCCCATAATCATGTGATCAAAATTCAGATGCTTGGCAGTTGGTTCATATTTATGATGGTTGCTGTGTCCCAAGGTCATGTGATCACCTTTGGTGAACTTCTGACAAGCAAAGTCAATGGAGAAGTTAGATTCACTTATCAACTGGCTGACTAACTTATCAGCTACAATGATTCACTTAACAACTGAGGCAAGACAGTTCATAAAATGGGACAAAATTCATTTAAGAAATGTCTCACTTAACAACAGAAATTCTGGACTCAGATTGTGGTCATAAGTTGAGGACTGCCTGTAGTAAGCACACTTTTGTTGTTGTTTTACTGCAAGTGTATAGATTTTCTTGTTTGCAATTGATCTTACATTTATTTATTTGTTTGTTTGTTTGCTTATTTATCATATTTGAAGACTGCCAAGCTCTCTCATAAGGTGACTCTTTAAATTCTTCTCACTTTTCTTTAATTTCCCATGGCATTCTGATTTATTTTATATAAAATAAACAACAAAAAGAGAATTCTGTGCCATAAATATTACTAAGTTTAGTTACACTGGGTGTAATCTCACCCTGCTATGAGTTGTAACTGTTAATGCTTATCCAATATCTTCCTGTTTTATTTGGTTCTCTCTCTCTCTCTCTCTCTCTCTCTCTCTCTCTCTCTCTCTCTCTCTCTCTCTCTCTCTCTCTCTCTCTCTCTCTCTCTCTCTCACACACACACACACACACACACACACACACACACACACAAACACACACACCTTTGTGTAGTTTAACCATTTTCATTACACAATTTTTCCCCAATAGCTACTCCTTTAAGATTAAAAAAAATAAATTGTGATTAAAGGTCAGGGGTCTGATATTGTAATGATGAACAAGTTCTAAATGTTTCAGTTTTACTGGGAGTTAGTAACAAGAGTTAAATTGCTCTTTTTTTCCATGTGAAAGAAAACGCTTTATGTGGATTAATAGAGAACTTGGCAATCTATGATCATATATGGTTAAATCATATAACCAAATTTCCTGTAAAATTTGGGGTTGTGGCATGTTGTAATTATGAAAAGTGTAATAAACATTGCCAGTTCAATGGCCTGTGGATGATTTGCTTTAATAGCACCATTGCTTGTTCATGAGACAAGGCATCTTCCAGGGAAATGAAAATTGTTGAGACATGCTGTGTATCTTCTCTGTGGTATAGTATTATTTTGGAAGGAAAACAACAAACTGAAATATGATTCAGGGAAAGCTTCAGCTATAGCAAAGTATAAATTTTATTAGAAGTAACAAGAGCTATCTACCTATTAAGAATAGGCTGGCATTGACTAGATAGTTCTTTATAGAAACAACACCTTTTTTCTCTTCTAAGATATTTTTATTAGAATTTTTTTAATTCTAAAATGAATAAACAAAAAGAGTATAAGAAAAAAAGGATTCATAAAGAAAAGGGGAAAAAGAATTATATCTTTTGCCTTCTCTCTATTGAACAATTATTATTATATTAATATTTCCCCTCTTCATACCTTTTTAGTTCTCAAATCCTGAAAACATAATTTAATCTTTTTTCTTTCAAGAAAAAGACTTTTAAAAAGAACTTTCTCATTTTTTACTCTGACCAAACTGGTCAGCTTCACCTTAGATTCCAATCATTACTTTTCAATATTTTTACATATAGTAATCTCTCTGCAGTTACCACATATACAATGGTAATTTCCTGTATCCCTTTTTTAATTCCTTTTTATCCATAAGATCCTATAGGAATAATTCTGATTTCATCCCAATAGTCTGCAATATCTTTTGCATGAAGAAATATCATTGTTAATAGTAGGTCTTCTGTCCTGATACTGTCAAGTTCAAATGCCTATGATTCATGAGGTAATCATGGGTGGCTTATGTGACAATAAATTCAGTTCCAAGCCAGTTCCTAATTCTTTACTAAATTTGATACCCAAGGAGTCCATATTTCAGCTGAGGACCCTACCTTTACATCATTTGCTATGATTAAGTCTCTCTGAGAGTGGTGAGTGTCCATATCATATGCCGAATAAGGTAATATCTGTCTTATTTATGAAATGTTGTCTGCTTATGTTTATAGCAAGTACCTTCAAGTGTGTTATTATTGATTATTTAAAATACCCATTGCTCCTCTGTTCCAAGGATTCTTCTGCTGACTGACAGATTCTATTACTTTATCTGCCAAGGAATTCAGATTTGTGAAATTTACAAAAACAAGTGCTGCCCATGAATCATTAATCTTGCACTGTTGTTAACGCAGAGATGTAATAGAGACAGCTGGCATTTCCTTGACATCTTGCACAATGTCCCCCAAATCTCTCATCTTTCCAGCCTTGACAGATATAAAATTAATCACGGAGATAGCGATTTGTCATTTTGAGGATTATCCAGGCAGTCCAGAAACACCAAATACATTAAATGTTTCCCTCAATGTAGCAATTTCAGCACAGATCCCTTAGTGACATAAGTGAAGTGGTATTTGGTGAGTGAGGTGGATGGAAGGTGAATTGGTCCATTTACTATATATCCACGTTTGTAATCAACTTGGAACAGATAGCTAATTTTGCTTCTTCCCCTTAAGATGGCAGTAGTGTTCTGTACATGAGATTTGAAGTTGGCATGAGGAATAACACAGTACAGTTAAACGAAGATATATTGGTACACACATTAAGCTTTATTTTGTTAATTTGAAAGAATAAAAAGGAGGAAAATGAATCTCCATATCTAAACTAGAATGTTCTTTCCTAGTCTATAAAAGTTATTGCCAAGATCTAGCAGGATGGCAACTGGTTATTTCATGAAATGGATCTAAGTTACTATCCGAGAAGCTGAATTGCATCCCCATTCCCCAACAGTATTTGTTTTTATTGTTTTGTTTAATCTAGTGGTGCTCAAAACACAAGGCACTTGATTTTCAATTAATATCCCCAAATTTAGGACTAATCAGAGTAAGGAAGCTTATTGAAACATTCATACTGATGAGCAAATAATGGGACTTTAAACAAAAATCTATGGAAGTGAGTTTGTGAAAGAAATGTGGAAGGATTGTGTGGGACAGAGACAGGAGTAATTGAGAGGGCAGTCACTCTTCTTCTGCAATCTTTTCTTCCTCCTTCCTTTCTTCCTTCATTTTTCTGGTAATCCAATCATTCAGTGAGAACAATTAATCAGTGGAATGCCTTGCCTTCAGAGGTTGTGGGTGCCCCATCACTGGAGGTTTTCAAGAAGAGACTGGACAGCCACTTATCTGGAATGGTTTAGACTCTTCTGGACTAGATGACCTTCAAGGTCCCTTCCAACTCTGTTACTTTATATTCTATATTATTACCCTGTCCTTTCATCTCTGGCACAACAGGCTGTGAATAACATACAAGCAACTTCTATGAGACGTTTGAACTGACTTTTGGTAAAGAGATTTTATATTGTGTCTAGGTCCAAAGTAGACAAGGACAGAATAATAGACTTGAAAGAGACCTGGAGGTTTTCTAGTCCAACCCCCTGCTCAAACATCTATACAATTCAAGACAAGTGGCTGTCCAGTCTCTTCTTAAAAGCCTCCAGTGATGGAGTACCCACAAATTCTGAATGCAAGTTGTTCCATTGGTTGATTGTTCTCAGTGTTAGGAAACTTTTCTTTAGTTCTAGGACAACATGCATCCCTCCATTACTCCAGTAAACTGAAGGAACTATTGATTTTCAATATATGCATATTTCTGGAACTTGATTTGCAAAAGAACAAATGTGAAAGGAGAAGTAGTAACAGTGTAGCAAATCATTGTGGTAGTTTTGGACACTTTTTATGGACAGCATTAGGAAGATTGTGACAGACAAACCTAGACTTCTAGGTTTTTTTTTTTTTAAAAAAAACCACAGATCTTGGCAGTATGGTAAAATTGATGGAGATAAGTATCAAAAATTCACCTAATTCAATGCATTATTTACCTCAAGTATAAATAACTCACTAATCATGGAATGACAGAAAGGCCAGTTTGGTGAATTGTTTGAGTGTGGAATCACTGTTCCTTGGATAGAAAAATAGAGAAATGCTAGCCAATGTGTCAAACATTCCTTGGTCTAGCAGCAGCATTCAAATTGTGATCACTCAAAGCATTAATTAAGGTCAGTTATCTACTCAGTCTTTCATTGATTATGTTTCTTCAATTATCCTCTAAAATTAAGGTGCATCCTATAAAGCAAATACTTTATTTGTATTGATCAAAAGATTCCAGCTTCCACTAAGGAACACATGGGAACTCAGTGCAAAGGTTTCTGAGCATTAAGATTCAAAACCTCCCTTTGGGTATATTGATAGGAGTTTCTGTACACTACTTGGGTGACAAAGAAATAAATCACAGTTGCAATGGGCTTTCATGTCCATATGCATGAATTACAGTATATGGTTGTTATTGTTATTTGTCTGGCAATAGAAGGGATCATACAAATACCCAGGATTATATTCTTCTGATTTTGTATGCATATTCAGATGAGAAGTATGAAAGTATGAAAAAAATTGAAAGTCCTGCTCACATGAACATTAATAAAATGGCAGAAGAACTCTGTTTTATTTCAGTCTGGATCATGTATGAACCTTTCTTGGATTCAAAGACACCCTCAAAATTTCCTGGCTGTGGAAATATGCATTTATGATGTTCTGTGCTCAGATTACACTCTTCATGAAGCCAATGTCCGATAACGGATATGGCACAACAAGAAGAAGAATAACAGTGAGGAAGACAAATGATTTCCCATTCTGGACCCACAATTAATTCAAAGACATCAGATCATAAGATGGATAGACCATCTGTGGGCTCCAGGAACCAACTGTCATGTTTTTCAATCTTAAAGATGACACTCAAATCTTAATGAAAAAGATTGCAGTTCTGACCTCATCCACACCCCCCAAATGTACAAAAGCTGACTACATTCTAATAAAACTTAAGCCATATTCAGTATGGTTGCTTAGGACCTTCACTTTAGTACTTTAGTATACTTTAGTATTTCATATGTTAACAGACCTGGATCCAAAGTATCTGAAAAAATGATTTAACTTGATTTAAATTTTCTATGAACTACAGTCTGAGTGGAAAATATTCTCAATATCAGCATTAAAAAAAAAGAAGTTAGAAAATTCAGCAATTATAGCCAATTATGAATTTTAAGAGGTTACTTAAGATAAACAACTCTTTGGAAGATTTAACGTGTTATTTTGGGGTCATTTGAATATAAATGTATTGTATATTTTGTGTTATCTGCATTATAATTTTTAAAGCTATTAGTCTCCCCCCCCCCGAGTCACCATGACCATGTAGACTGACTGACTGAATCATCTTCCATCCTATAATGGGCATCTCACTTATATGGATAAATAAAAGAAAATGATGGTTTTCTGAGTGATAAAGCCCCAAATCTTTGTACACGAAGAACAAGTTGCATAAAGATCAGACAGTGACATATAAAATGTATTAATTAAGAGTTAGGTAAAATTGAATGGTGAAATAATAGGAAATATTTGTAGTTTGTGTTTTAGATTTTGGCTGGGGTTTGTTCTCCAAGCTTGTTTTAATATAATTCCTGAATGTTTCATTACTAAACTAGGTAACATCATCAGCAGTATTTTCTTGCCCTATTCTCTTTAGCTCAGAAGGGTCTTGTGTGACAGTGTGGCCAGATGTTTGGAGCTATATTGAAAGATATCAAGCCTTTGGAATACTCTTGTTATCAAATGAAGAACATTTCAGTAACTGAAACCTCACCATGGTTCATCCGCTATAGTTCATCACTGTGGTATAGTTCATCCAGACATCTCTGTGGAAAACATTGAGGAACTAACATTTTTTTCACTTCCAGTGTTGCTTTGGGCCCTGAGTTTTTGCATTTGCTCAGTGGAAGGCTTCTAGAAATTGTGTACACTATTAACACTTTAAATATTTCTATTGGATGGAGGGAAGTATGTAGTAGGGTGCCCCAGGGCTCTGTTCTGGGCCCAGTGCTCTTCAACATCTTTATCGGTGATTTGGACAAGGGGATAGATGGGGAACTCATCAAATTTGCAGACGACACCAAGCTGGCAGGAATAGCCAACACTCCAGAAGACATGCTTAAGATACAGAAGGATCTTGACAGACCTGAACATTGGGCACTATGTAACAAAATGAAATTAAATGGTGAAAAAAGTAAGGTTCTACATTTAGGCAAGAAAAACCAAATGCACAGGTATAGTATAGGTGGTACCTTGCTCAATAGTAGTAATTGTAAGAGGGATCTCGGAGTCCTAGTGGACAATCACTTAAATATGCTGGAGCAGCCAAAAAAAGCCAACACAGTGCTAGGCTGCATTAACAGAGGGATAGAATCAAGATCACGTGAAGTATTAATACCAGTTTACCATGCCTTGGTAAGGCCACACTTGGAATACTGCATCCACTTTTGGTCACCGTGATGTAAAAAAGATGTTGAGACTCTAGAAAGAGTACAGAAAAGAACAACAAAAATGATTAGAGGACTGGAGGCTAAAACATATAAGAAACAGTTGCTGGAATTGGGTATGTCTAGTTTAATGAAGAGAAGGACGAGGGGGGACATGATAGCAGTGTTCCAGTATCTCAGGGGCTGCCACAAAGAAGAGGGAGTCAAGCTATTCTCCAAAGCACCTGAAGGCAGGACAAGAAGCAATAGATGGAAACTAACCAAAGAGAGAAGCAACCTAGAACTAAGGAGAAATTTCCTGACAGTTAAACAATCAGTGGAAGAACCTGCCTCCAGAAGTTGTGAATGCTCCAAAACTGGAAATTTTTAAGAAGAGACTGGACAGCCATTTGTCTGAAATGGTACAGGGTTTGCTGCCTGAGCAGGGGTTTGGACTACATGACCTTCAAGGTCCCTTACATCGTCATCATCATCATCATCATCATCATCATTATTATTATTATTATTAGCTAAATCGGCATTTCACATGGAAGTCTGCATTAGCATAT